>JABAKA010008021.1:240172-277613 GCA_018857285.1 Termitomyces sp. Mi166#008
TTTGATTCGCTGACCGTGAAAGAGATGACTGAGAGACGACTGACTCCGACTCGGAGAGTCACGATGGACTTGTTTGGTTGGTGACTTTCGAAGAGTCCTCATGCTTTTCATTTTGTAATGTCATTCCGCGACGGACTGGTGAGCTGGCGTGTCTTGAACGAAAACAAGACCGTTCCAGCTTACAAGCCACAGATACTCGTTTCTACTAGCTTATGTGTATCTCCAGCATTCTCAATGCTTCACATTCCTTGATTCCTTTAACAAAGCCGTTAACGCTTCGATCATTGAAGGTTATCCGGGCAACACTCACAGCGCTAAAGAAGGAGGCCGATAAGTCGTCAAGTTTGGTTACGGCTCCCAGGAATGCTGCAGTCATGATACCTTTCTGCAACGTTGAAGGTCGTCCGGGGGTTCTATTCGAATTAAGGAGCAGTACACTACGATCCCATTCAGGGGAAATCTGGTACGAATGTCCCACTATCATGATTGTTAGGTGGATCAACAGGGGTCTTACTCCAGTTTTCCTGGTGGCCGCGTGGACGAGGTGTGTCTTTGTTTAACAAAGATGCCGTGATTCTTGTATCCTCGAACTCAAACAGACAGATATATCATTTCTTGCGGCAGCTTTAAGGGAAACACACGAGGAATTGGGAATATCCCCGAATCGCGTGGATGTGTTGGGTGAGATTAGGCCGCCCCAGCTCAATTTCCGGGGCGATATGTGCGTGTGGCCTTTCGTGGTGAATACAAGTTCAATCCCATGGTACCCTTATGCCAAACAGCATTATTAATCAAATCTATTGCGTGTTACAGGGTTTTGTCCATCTGGAATCGGTCGTGGGTTCAGTACGAAACATGTCTGAAGATGATGCGCTGCCATCCCTGGACCTTTCTTCGCTCCACAGTCAAGTGTCATCACATGAAGTTGCGGCTGCATTTCATGTGCCACTCGCTCTTCTCGCGGACTCCAGGCGACATAGAACATCTCGTTTCCGTGACTCCCTCCCATACATCACAGTTGACGTGAAAGACGTAGTCGAAGATGCTGGAGGAAGAGAAGTTGGCATCACGTCTTTGTCGAGTGAGGGGACTGGTATCAATGATGATTTTGAGAAGCGTCGGGGGGAACAAAGAATTGAGGTATGGGGCTTGACGGGATGGTATCTTTCGATGTTGATGCGGACTCTACATATATTTCCGTGTCAATGATTTGTCGTCAATGCAAGACGCATTGCGAAAATAGGAAAAACCTTGCAACAAGTGGGCGGAGCCTTGGGCTGCGTACGCTTGACCAACAGTCACCTGAGAGCAGATGTCATTGGCGGCGGCGCAACCCTGCGTCTGTCACCTCGACAGACGTAGTGATTGTCGCAAGTTCCTCTTTGGAACTGGCCTCGGGACCGATAAAGTCATCATCTCTTTTGAGCTGGTGTGTGATTTTGTGGCGCGGTTTGGTGCGTTTGGATCTGGATTGCGAAAGTCGCGATTGCCAAACGAGGTATAGAACAGCCTCAGCTACCGCCACAACGATGGCAGCAAACAGCGCGAGTAGAACTCTCTATCAACAGAAACTGGTTGTAGAACATGCGAACAAAAATTGTTGGACGTACCCATTCATTCTTCCATCTCAACTTGTCCGCAGCCCACCATACGGCGTATCCCGAACCCAACACACTGAGGAGGCCATTCAAAAGGGCTGTGATGCTTTTCCTCTCAGCTGATTTTGCTGCCTCGATCTCTTCGGGGTCCTGAGGGGATACGTAAGTTCCAAAATTGCGTTCAGGCGATGTCGTGGTGCCTGCTAGTAATGCAACCATTGAGTACGCGTGAGGATCCAAGGGCGGCGAGTGTGATCGAAGAGTCTCCCGACCAGTTGTCAGTGCCCATCGAGAGACAGAGCGTAAAACGGAGTAAGGTATTGTTAGTGGAGGTGCTGAAGCAGTATATTGGCCAAGAGTATCAGCGAGATCATGAGGCACGACCGCCTGCAGACCCCTAAGAGTATCTAACAGATGAGGTTCTAGGGATATGTTGAGATTGTCTGTGGGCTTGACGTCGCTCATTGATGGATGTGAGTGTTGGCAGATGAGACGTATTCCTGCGCGATGTCAACGTCGGACTCGCCCGTGGTCTCGATCAAGTCCAGTCAACCGGAGAGTCCCTCGAACAGGCTGTAGAACCAAAAAGCCTTGAGCGAAATGTCCGAGTGGTTGATTGGACGTCTTCTACGTATGCAAGTAAGTCTGGATGCGAAGTCTCCGTCGGAAAGACGTATCTTTTTCGATATGCCCCATATATGTAGTCAATCACGACTCAGACAGACTTCACGGGCGCGTCACCATCCTCTTGACCACTTAGAACGTTGTGCTGCTTGTCAGTGTTCCGACGTACACGCAGGTACTCAATTTCTTCTTAGAGTTTGAGCTTCTTGTCTCTGCCTTCGACCAACAATGTCGGAAAATGCGCAAACTCAGGCTCTACTAGCATCTTGGAGATCTGCTTGCGCCAAATTTGAGATCACTTCAAGAGCCAGCACTGTACAACTCGTAACCACTCTCGAGCACATCACCCAAGCCCTTGCTCAGGACGAGGAAGCGAGGTAAGGATAGATATTGCCTATATACACGGAGCTGATTTATTTCCTCCATTCTCGGATAGAGCGGCTCTTGGTACTCATGCGTCACTATGGACAGATTTACGAAAACTCTGGCGGGATCTAACCCGAGCGCAACTCACGTTTTGGGATGTTGATGATGAGGAAACTAATCAACTTTCGAATAAAGACCAAGATCTTCGGACGGTCTGCGGCAGTCTTGCCAAGTTCACTCGCAACCTAGTGGCTGGTGTTCCGGAGAATCAGGTCAGGGCATAGTAAGGGGAACACGGTTTTGAGATTTTCACGCGCTGAAATCTTGGCATAGTGAAAATGAACCGGACATGAGGCGTTTGCTCCATTATCACACTTCTTGGTCTGCCATGGAAGCAGACACTGAGTGTGAGCTGATTATTTTTTTCATTCCAATACGGCGTCTTTATCAGGTTCTCCAGCTGTATCTGTATCTCGCGTACTCACAGAAGCGATCTCGAACATGGTTACGACGAATGAAGCACTCATGTCAAAGCTTTGGGAAACGTATTTGAATCTTCCAGAAGATCAGGTTGTCCTCATGTACGAGACTTCTTTGCTTCAATCTTATTGTACTTTTTGACCCATTGGGACCAAGATAGTCGACTACTTGCGTCGCCTGATCCCCGTACAGTTCTTACAGTTCTTATTTTTATCCTCAACTGTATTCATGGAAGCCGCTTGCGATCGTGAGTATGTCTTCCGTTTATAACCGCCATGATCGAACCTTCCTATTGCAGAACAATGCTCACCAGGACGGCGGTGGGAGCCCGTGTCTGTGTGACGTTGCTCGATGATATGCTGAAACTCTACGAAGCGGAAGAACCAAGTGTTGGTGCGCAAGCTTTCGACGTTGGGTATGGTTCTTATCCTTGCTTTGCGACGTGATGGGCGTCTAACTCAAATTTTCAGGTACGACATCATGACCCAACTTATTGAACAAGGCCTAGTGCCCGATCTCTACGGGAAATTCACCATGTACCTTCTTCAATTATTCGTGTCCGTATCGTATCCTGACTGCTATAATGTTACTGCAGATCGGAAGAAATCGTTACACCCCATCAAACGACCCTCTTGAAAATCGTCGACTCCTACCTGCAATCGAATCAGACGCGTTCTCTCGCGTCAGAGCCCCTAACCATCAAAATCCATCAAAAATTGAGCCCTATGCTCGCGAAATGCTTCCTAGACCTATCAGCATATGCACGCAAAGCCGTGGAGCGTTCAATTCGTTCGCCGAATCACTCCTCGCGTTCGCCATCGAGTGCTGATGTTTCATCTGATGATTCCAGCACCCCAGAATTTCTCCCGCCTGTGGAACTTGATGCCATGCTCCCAAAAGTTTGCGAAGCCCTTGTTCTCGTGACGCAATGCATCATTACCATTACCTTAGAAGCTGAAGGAGAAAATGGAGAAAATGTTAATGAAAGCCGTGATGATGTGCTAGAGCCCGGTTTGAAGACCTTTTTCCTTGAAACACATTCTAATGATGGCGGAATCGTGGAAAATTTGATAGGTAAATTCCCTTCGACTCAGAGTGACAGACAGTTCGTTTACTTTTCTGGGTTACCACGAGACCTACTACGTCTCTTGGATGTGTTTCTTCCGCGGATTAACTTTGGTAAACCGGTTCACTTCAATTCCTCCGGAGGTAGGGATACGCAAGCAACACCCACTCCGACACAAGAAGAATCGACGTCAGACCCGACCGGATTTCAATACCTCAAGCGTGACCTTGTCAGGCTTCTTGGAATTTTGTGCCATGGTGTCAAGGCTGTGCAAGATCTAGTCCGAACCTGTGGTGGCATTCCAGTTGTCATGAACCTGTGTGTTATTGACGAGAGAAACCCATGTTAGTCACTCTTCTCTCATCAGGTGTCTGTCATGAAGAACTGACGACTAACGAAGATCTACGTGAACATGCTATTTTTGCGCTACATTGTCTCTTGAAGGACAACAGGGAAAATCAAGCCATAGTTGACGCAATCCAGTCTCCCGACGAACGAGATAAGGCTGGGTCTTCCTGACCTTCCTCATATCCAGAGGAGTAACCAACTTTGGTTGAGGACCAAATAAATATTCCTCAGCTTGCTGGTGAAATACAAGGTCGACGATTCTAGAGATATATGAATGGTCACAATAGTCAAATAATACAGTACCGAAACAAGTAATTGAAAGTTGCCCAACAATGTACTTAGTATTATTCCTCTTCGTCATCGTCTTGTAGGACAGCTCTTTTTCGTGTTCCGCCTGACCGACGCACTTGGAGCTCTTCCTCTTCCTCTTCCTCTTCACTTTCGACATCCACATCAGCTTGTCCACCATCATCATCGCCAGACTCCCTTCTTCGTTTTTGAGCATCTTCTTGTTGTTCGATTTTCTTCTCAAGTCTATCCAGGGGGTCGTCGTCGTCGTCGTCCGCCGCTTTCCTCTTCTTACCCCCCTGAGGTGCATCCTCATCAGAGTCAGCCACAACAAAATCATCTTCCTGATAATCCTCGGCGCCTGTCTTTTCACTATATTTTTTCTGCGACTTGCGGGCAGAGCTGCCGTCTTCGTTCTCTTCATCAGTGCCTTCGAAGACTCCCCCCTCGTCCTCGTCGTCACTCCAGACATCACGCCCGGCAGTTTTCCGAGAGTACCTCCGTTTCCTTCCTCCAAGAATATCATCGTAGTCATTTTTCTTTCTTGCTTTTTTATTGCTTTGTTTCATGAGCTCCATCTTTTCACGTTCGGGATCCATGGTCGGGTCGGGTGCCATTCGGAGACGGGCAACTTTATTATGCTTCTGACCCACAGCACGAACGAGCATTCTGTGGGTCTCCGACTGCATGCCAGTGGGGCGGAGAGACATGTAACCCGTGATGACAGCTTCCGCCTGGAGGACCTGAGAACGTTTATGCTGAGCTACAAGGTAGGTCAGACCCTGTGACTTGACTGGAGCATCAGATTGAGAGGACTGTGTCGGTTGGGAAGCTTGAGACCCTAAGAATTGTCGAGATACCGTAGCCGATGTGTCCAGACTTTGGTTAATGTCGAAGAGTTCTTTACCAAGTCTTAAGCTTAAAGTACCGTCAGACCAACGTATTATGCGACTATTAGACTGCCGTCGCTGTATATTTATTTGGGTTTAGAATGATTTGCAGGCAAGGGCATGAATCTTACGTCTATGCCAGCTGCGTCTTTTGTCCACCTCCATCGCACGGTGTTTTCGACCTTGAGCTTGATAGACATGCTTCTTTCTCGAATGTTGTCGCCAAGCTCTTCCTCGTCGTGTTCGGGCCCCATGTATGTATCCGGATGGAAAGGCTTAGAATCAACTTTGACGAAGTTCGGCATCCGAATGACCCAGTTCTGCGTGCTGTTAACAAGTGCACCAGAGACATTCGTTCCTTCACTCACTGCCCCGTCAGAGCCTCTTGATACCGGTAGATTGGGAAATGAGACCTCGGCCTCTTTAACTTCTACCGCAATTTCCTGGGGCATGTCTTCCTCTTCATATTCGAGCGCTTGCCTTCGCTCTCGTTCCGGGGAAGTCAATCTTTCGGATTCATGCGCTGAAGCGGATGGAGAAGGAGCAGATCTATTTGTGTCGTCCGTATCAGCAGTACCCACATAACTTCTGGAGCGTACTGTGCTTGTTTTGTCTCCACTGCCTCATCATTTCCAAAAAGGTCTTCCATACCCTCACCATCGTCCTGCAACTCAGCCTGATCCTCAGCATCTGCCATATCAGCATCTTCAGCTACGAGAGAGTATCTGACATTGCCGTTGGCGCTGGGTAGGCGAGTCTCGTCGAGTGCGCCTGCAAGGCTGGACATGGTTTGCAAACAAGTGAACTCAGATTTGACACGTGATCTGGAGATTCAAACGCGCTCCCGAAAAAGGAAAACTGTCGTTCCGCCGCCACCAAGTGGCATTGCTACCTTGAGATCTACACAGCCGTCCTCCGCTTGATTGCGATGACCACATTCAAGTCATTGCTACGACGTCTGCTTATCTGCTTATCACTGTTGGCCCAACGTTGGCCTTCTTTTGGTCAGGCTGCTCATGAGGAGTCGCGACTGATATCTGTTTCAGTGTCCTGCCAACCCCCCGAGAAACTGGTTCAGTTCTGTTCGTCTAGAACTCAGTTCTTTCTGAAGGGCTGTGCACCCATCTAACATGGAAATCATCTCCTGATTCAGGACGTGGCACACGATCTTGCCTAAACAGGGATGCGCAGCCTCGGAGTGACCACTTCCCAAAAGGGCGTTCCATGAACATGTCACGCCGAAGAGACCACAGAGTGATTGTCACTGCTGTCATGCTTCCATTCACCAACAATCTGTTTTGGATAGTGCGCCCCGGCTGATGTAGTTTGTTAGCTGGCACGGCGAAATCAGAATTCCAAGGTACACATCCCGCTTTGGGCGGTAAATATGTGCTCGATGCTCACAGCTTTTGTTTGGACTGGGAAATTTATCCTTCTCCGTCGGCATATTTCCCGACAATAGAAGCATACGGGAATAGGTGTGAGCTATATAATGTGATGTTGACTGCTTGCCGTGACTACTCCGAAATGCCTGCCCCTCCATATCAGTGAGTCACTACCTTGTTTTAAATATTTGGCCTACAGTTCGACACACCATCTAGACCACTGCCTTTCGCTCCGTCCCCTTCCCTATCCCCCTCCCTACCTTCGCGGTCCTCACAGATGCGACCGATGTATCCGTTGGCATCCGTACCACGCGTCGCGGCAGACTTTCGTGAATATGACGTCTACGAGAATTTCATCGGTGAACCCCCTCAAGTTGAGAGCTATGAGCAAAACACTCAGATGGACAGTACGTATGCCGGCGACGCTGCTAATTTCCACTATCAAAGCGACGCACACGCTTTGGAGACTCTGGGTACCTGGCCCGTCGTCTATGAGGCCTCAACTCATCCACAACCCCTTGACAATCAGCTCATGCGGTTTCAGAATACCCAGTGGGGAAACCTGCCTCTATCGGTCTCTGCTCGTCCGTCTCCAGCTGGTTCAAATCCAGCTGCCTCAAACTATTCTCAAAATTACCCCAGCCCTTCAGAGTCCTCTCGCTCTGTCAGCTATCCGTCGATGCAGATGTCACCCGACGGCCGGCGCTCAAGGTCGTCAGAGATGTCCCATCATACAAACTCATGTCAGTTATCGCCTCCACAAACCCCGTGTGTCCCACAGATGACCCCTGTAAATGGTGCACCCTCTGTAAGTAACCTACCGACCTTCGATTATTAATGTAAATACTTGATCGCCTCATCATAATCTTTGTTCAGAACCTCGACGGTCATCGAGAGCAGCTTAGGCTCTTCAAGGATGCTCTTATTCTCCCTTTGAGCTTCAACGCCGGGCCCTTCGTTCCTCAAAAAATGTACATGCCGCACACCAACAGCGACCGGCGCCGGTATGTCGAAGAGATTGATCTTCAGCAACCCATATATTTTTGGATGGAATCTCCTGACGAGTGTGGGATTTCGCTTATCGATGCCTTACACTCCCGTGTACGTCGCTTACGACAGCGCGACGAGCCCGTGTTCGAGGGGCGCGGCCCGAGCATCTCGGTGCGAATTCAAGTGAGCCTTCTTTGTTTCTTTGGCGACCATCTCCTCTGATAATAACCAACTCAGTGGCCTGGCTATCGACCTTGGAGCCGTCAAATTCCCACAAAGGACTTCCGTAGCCCTCCTCAGCCGATCACCAAAGCAAAACTAGCAAAAAATATCGCTAAATGTGTCGAACGCTTTCTCTCTGTGGGTGGTATCTTTTCCAATTACATTCGAATTCTAATGTAGGATGTCAAGGCTCGTACAGGCACTCCACTTGAGGATGACGTTGATCCACGGTGGAAAGTTGGCCCGCGAAACTATGAGATCAAACTCGAGGATCTCTATCTCGTGAGCATGCATCACGTCTCAATGGGAAGCTGGCAGCCCCATCTTAGGCTCCGCCGTCCCCTTCCTCCTTAGATTCTGGACTACTTTCATCCCCATCCTTCCCAACGAGTCTTGAACCATCTCCCGTCCTTTTTGAAGTTGTATTTCATGAATATCTATCCACGTTCGTCATACGAGAAAAACAGTTACATCTTGATATTCCTTATCTGAAGTAGGCCTCCTCTCGCTATTCTTGACGACCATCAGCGACCCTCTGTTATTTTGTTATTGTCTGTTGTTTCGCTGTTCTTTTCTGTATCCATAGCTCACTCCTAACTTACGTAGGCTTATCGGCCTTTATCCTTGTTGTACACCGTAGCACGAAGTTCATCTTGTCATACTCTCTCTCTCAGAATTGCTCCTTGTATCTTTGACGCATGCTGTCCTGCAAAAAGTCAAATTGAACCTTGGCAAACTCGCGGACCTTAAATACTGAACATCATGAGGCTATACTTCAAGATTAAAGCCTCACCCTCAAAGTTGGAGCAGCGATAAATTCAGACGGCATGCCAGTGCTCAGCAACACAACACGTTGCTCGCGCCCTTTAGCTGTGCCTGCTGTGTCAGAGGGCGGGGCGGGATCAAGCAAGGTGCATTGGTTCACAGCTAATTTGAGCAGATGGAAGCCTTCTGGAATCAATTAGTGACAAGTACACCCTGCGCCGCACGGGTTAACTTGGGGTAAACAAACATGGTTGAACATAATCTTAAAAGAGAGAGTCCATTCTAGCTCGGTAGGCTGTACACGAGGCCCCCTAGAACTTCGAAAGCCACACCACATATCAAAGCGGCCAGTGCTTTGGCTCTGACCTGCCTCAAAGCGTAGCACAAATGATTGACGAAGCAACCTCGGTTCGTTTGTCAGGCTTCCGAATCGGAACTGAGATTTGGCGAAAATGTTTGCCCTGACAAAAGGGAATCCATGCAAACCATTACCAATTGGGAAAGCACAATAGAGATGTGTGCATTGTAATATAACAATAACAAGGACTTTGACTAAGTACTTACGGGAAGCTATGGTAGCAGGAACAGAGCGCCACCACGTGGAGCGCTTTATGATATTATTCCAACTGCAGTAGCCTGCAGATGCGAAGAATTGGAGCGACTAGTAACTCAAGGTAAAAGTACCGTTATGGAGAATTTGTAGAGGCCACAGGGTCTGGGTTGAATCCTCTTCGAAGGCAGAGTCAGAAATACCGCCGGCGTGGCCTGGGTGAGAAATTATTCAGGGTCGCCGCCTGCCAAGCGGGAAATTTACTCAGCGAAGTACCTGATAAGTGCAGACCGACACAAATCGCATCACAAGCGACGAGTAGTCAGGACTTCTATTCCCTGTCAATAATTTCGACACTCATGCATCGGTGACGGAGCGCAATCTCCTTCTCCGTCTAGTATGACTCAAAGGGATTCGGATAGCGGCGACTTCCGGTAAAAGAGCTACGAGACATATCCAGAGCCCGAGTCCAGGATCAGTCGCTTCCACAAAATACCTAAGAAGAAACAATTCTCCCCCGTAAGTGTCCATCTTGGTGATGAATAATCTCAAGACCGGCGCCAACGGGGCAGTGTGGCAAAAATGTAATTTACATCAACTCGGCAATTCAACCAAATGGATCTCTCAATTCAGAAACACAGATGCTTGAATGTAAATGAATCAAAAGACGAGGAATAAAAATACTTCGCCAATAGATTGAATCGGATTGTCTCCGGTAAGCCAAATGCTGAACGTCGATGTCCTGAGCCGAGAGAATATGAAACTTACCAGAGGAGGCTTTGCGGTGGCTTATGCCATAAAAGTATTACCTAAACCCATAGCAATATTGGCTACTGTTGATTTATAGGAAACTGTGCTTATTGTGATACCAATGCTTGAAGGGCTCTGATAGGGGACCGGGCCTATAAAGTAGAACTTGAGACTTCGGTGTGTTGTCGGTTATGAGTCATTTGTCAGGCAAAAGTCACGTTTTCTTTACGCGTCGTGGTTGTAAGATCACGTGCAACAAATCAATCTTTGTTGAAAACCATGCCTCCTGCGCGTCGAGCCCGATCTCCCGAAGACGTGCATCTGTATGCCGGCGATATTGATACCGACAACGAGCAGGATACTCCGAAATTCCACAAGCAAGGTGTCAAAAAGCGTCTGAGCGAGGCGTATATTCCCGAGCACGACTCTAATTTGACGTTAGACTCAGGCCGCCCAACCCTCAGATCCGTCAATATCAACGATGATGCCGCAGAGAAGCGTAGGCGAAGAAAAAGCGCAAGAATTAATGTCATCGAGAGTACAATAGTGGGGCCTTCGTCAGAGACTAATGTCGATCAGGATGGTCCCGAAACCTCTAGAACAGCTAAGCAGAAACAACAACTCAATTCTGTCGCAGCTCCTCCAATCATTAACGTTTCTAAAGACGTGATGAGCTCTAACTTTGAGGAGTGGATGAAGATGGCAACAGACAATGTACAAAATTCTCTTCTTGGTTGACTTGGGCCTGACACGATATTTGCAGAAAATCAATGCGAATAACTCATGGAAATTCGCTCTTATTGATTACTTTCATGACATGTCTCTACTGCGGAATGACGATGACAACTCCATTAATTTCCAACGCGCATCATGTACACTTGACGGTTGTGTCAAAATCTGGACAAGTCGAGTGGATAGTGTTGGTACCGAAACAGGAAAGCTTCTGAGCAACCTTGCTTCCGACAACAATGTTGATGATGAAGAGGGTGAGGGAGAAAGAGACCCAGCGAAGAAGAAATCTCGTGGCCCCGCCGCAACACTTGCCAAAGACGCGTCTCAGCTTCAGAGCAAAAAACCGGAACTTGAGTTCAGTGTCGATCCCCTCTTCAAGAAAACATGTGCAGACTTTGATGAAGGTGGCGCTCATGGTTTACTGATGAACCATTTGAGTTTGGGGTTGGGGAGCGATGGCGGGATGAGGGTAGTCTTTGACGCTGGTGACTCGATGGGTAAGGTCGAGGATGAAGAAGTCGTTGAAGAACCCGAGGATGAAATTGATATGTCGTATCTACGCAGTCAGTGCATGATTTTCTCCTTAAAAGATTAGTTACTGAAGATTTCATAGAACAGTTTTTGCCTGATCTGGCTGTCTTGCAAGACAAAGCGATATCTCATTCTCTTGATGGTTTCACCTTTTCCAAAGATGCCTTTGGTCTCAATGAATCGACATTCATGCCAGGTGACACACGCCATGACGACGACGACGATAATGGTAACTATGACAGCATGGGTGGTGGGGATTATATGGATGTTGACACAGGTGTTGCCCCCGAAGAAGACTTCTTCGTCGGTGATGATGCTGTCCAGGGAGATTATGGCGGAGATATGATGGGCGGGGATGATGATAGTGGAGACGCCAATTCCAGCGGTTCTGTAGGCCCCGCAGAAGACGGTACAAGATACGGCGGGCCCTTTGTGCCCTTTGATCCACGTCACGCTCCCAATGAACGCGAGCTTGTCATGGCAATGACGGATGCCGATGGCGATGGGGGGATGATGGACTACTTCGATCAAAACTTCTTAAAGAATTGGGCTGGTCCCGAGCATTGGAAGTTGAGGAAAGTGATACGACGACGTAAGTATTTATTGAGTCATCTCGACTTTAATCTCATCTGTCTTCTCTTCATGCACAGCGGATACAGGCACCGACGCAGCGGCTAAGCCTAAGACGCGCCGGGAAAAGAAGGAAGCCTTCAAGATTGATTTCTTGGCCCCAGTAGATCCCAACAAGGACCTGAAAGAAATCCAGAAGGAACTTTTTGCGCCAGTCACCAAGGGCGCTGGTATCAATCTTCCTGGTACTGGCGCAGCCGCAAGGAAAAACCGGAAAAAGACGAAAGAGAAAGAAAAACCGGATGACTACCGTCTGCCTGACGATATGCACTTTTCGAGCAAACAGCTGGTTACCCTCTTCTTGAAGCCCAAATTCGTTGTATGCTTCATGTCATTTCCTTCATGCTTGTCCAGTCTGATTTGATTCCTTAGTTGAAAATGCGCGGGCAACGCGTAAGAATAAATACTAATGGTGATGGTGAGGTGGACGAGGATTTCTGGGCGCAGGCTGCTGCAGAACAAGCTGCGGGCCGAAGTGGAGACGATGGCGACGACAGTGAGTCATTGTTATATTATTAAGGCCGCGATGGACTCAAGAACCATAGTGATGAATGAGGGTGCCATCCCATTTAATACACAATTCTTTCACGACGATTACGACGACGGGCCTGGCTTCGACGATGGCTTCGATGGTGATGGTGGTGGTGAGCCTGAGGCTGATGCTGGCGAGCAGGATCTGCTTGCTGCGACTCAGGGACAGACAAGACGTGTCAGGCCCGAATTTGTGAATTACTCAAAACGAGCCAAGAGGGTTGATGTCCGGAAACTGAAAGACAACATATGGCGTGGCTTGGATATTGTTGTGGCGCCGTCAAAGGACGATGACGAGAGTATGGTATGCAAGCCTGCTTTACTCATAGAACATAAGTTTTCAGCCTTACTTCAGGATGTCGATGAGTCACTACCACCTCCGACTGACCCTAACGAGGCACGACAGTTCAGTCAAGTCATAACAGGATTGCAGAAGTCCTACCCGCGAGACAAGATGGAGGAGATTAGCACCAGTTTCTGCTTCATTTGCCTATTACATTTGGCTAATGAGCAGGGCCTCAAACTAGAATCGGCAGCTGACAGCATTCAAGCTGATGAGGAAGGTGCGCAAGAAGAGGTCGACAAGATTGGAGACATTTGGGACCTTAAGGTGAGCCACTTTTCTTCGTTGCGTGGCATATTCCTAAAATTGTGATCAGATTTACCGAGATCCTGATGCAACTCAATCGGCATAGTAAACATCTTGAGTCTTCTATAAGCACATGTAACATCAATTGATTTATAATTTTATGTTCTCCATCATCTCTCAACATGGTTGTAGATAAACCATTTTTCGACTTGGAAGTCTGAACTTGAAGGGCGCATATGTCAATTTTGCATAGTAATGGCATATTATGTAGGTTGTTTCATTTCTAGTTACAATGTAGATAGATCAATGACTACACTCTGGAGGTATGGTTTGAATGATACATAGACTAAGGCTGATGCTATGGATACAGTGGCTGGTAGATAATGGATGCTGAAGCTACAAGGTTAAATTTATAGAGCTGGAATAGAGGAAACAAAGTTTTTGTGAACTTGAAAATGGTGCATCAATGTGATGAGGCCCAAGCGTTCCACATGCTCTCACAACGCTTCTGGTGACGAAAGTTCAGTTCCGTGAACTCTGAAAATGCCTGCTGAGGTAACTCGAGTATCCCTTCTTCTGGGACGTTGACTTTGTCCGTCGGGGGAAAGATGGTAAGGATGTCGGAAGGCGCAATACGCGCATGCGGGACGGGGCTCGAGAGGAAAATGCGGCCCCCGAAGGGCGTGTAGGTGTGCACATCGAGGTACCTATCACGTCGCCTCGGGTGGCTAATGCAGAAAATTTCGTTAAAATACTTATCTTAGAAGATTTTTTATGTGATGAATGAATCCTGACCTTGCACAACCATGACTTGGCATTGAACAATGGCGACAGCAACGTTCCCGTTGCTCAACATCTTAGTTGATCAAAAGAATGAAAATAGCGGCCGAGAATGTCTATGTGGCTTCGCCGTTGGGGTTCGGCGATGAGAGACCTACTAAAGGACGGTTCTCTCAAAGGAGGAAATGTTCTTGTTCTCTGACTATGCGGAGACGCGGATATTCTGTCACGCCTGATCAATACTTAGGTACCGGTCTTCACTTTCGTCAAAGTAGAACAAGGGCAACCATATTAGTCTCTTGCCCGGGTCATGAGTACACATGGGAACTAAAAATATCAGTACATATACGTCAGGGTGTGCCTGCACTTTCGCTATTTTGAGCCGCCTTTGTTGGCTATATAGTAGAAAGATGCGAGGTTTCGTAAGAGCGCGGCGCAACACCAGAAAAGGCAAGTATCATATGATAGGCCTTGCGAATTCACCCAGCTAATATGGTACCTTGTGGAAAAATCAGACTTCCCTTTCACACGTGAAAGTCAAGAAATGAGGTAACTTTCTCAGAGAACTCCAACTATGGTTCGCGTTGTTATGGATATCCCGCCGCTCGAAACGGGACTTGTCTCGAGACGAGTGGATAAGTACATATAGAATTGAGGGGATAATCAGCACACGCCAACTAAGCTAATGGTGGTGTCCGTTGATCTTACTTATACCCGTTCCATTAGTGGAGCGGGACTTGAGGTCAGCAAGATACCTGTCAGCTTTCCCAAGCATCCAGATTGGGAAGGAGAACTTGAAGTTGGGGTACGCGATGGCACACGTTTTGTTGAAAACCCCTTCTATTGCTTCTTGTGGCCATGAGCCGTCCTAAAGCGAAAATAAGATCAATAAGACATAGATCGTCAGGGAAGAACTTACAGGTCGTTGGCGAGACATGACAAGTTTGACACCACGTTCGATGGGATCCGGATGAGGATATCTGGCATACATGAGAGCCATTACCGCCCAGCACGTCTGCACAGATTGTGACTCGGCATGCTCAACCCATTCCATTCGTTCGCAAGACTACGAACAACTCAGGAGACGAAGTCAACAATCAGGGCAACAAACAGGAACATACCAAGTAACTTTCCCCCCAACCACCGTCTGCCCTCTGTTTGCTTATGAGGAATTCGCTAGCCCTTCGAGCCCCTTCGCTTGTCTCGTAGGTCTCTCCAACCAAAGAAAGGCTCTCGAGGGCGAATTGTGTTGCATACGTGAAGCAGATACCCCAAGATCCTAACCAGCCTCCGTGGGAATATTGCGCTTCGTGGAGGTATTTAATCGCATGTCGGATAGTTTTACTAAGTGGATTCAAGTCAGCTCAGGATAACAGCACTGATGATGCACGAACTCGATGTCAGCTGTTCGGTAATTAGGATATTGTTTACGGAAAATAGAGAGTGCTGTAATAACCGAGGTTGTGCACTCAGGATAACAATACTCCGTCATGATATCACCTACAATTGGGATGAGATTGCGTCGTAGCGGTGAGAGCGAGGAATCAGCTCACCGAAAACTTCTGCCGGGTTCAACCATTCCAGCCATTTAGGGCCACGGATGGGCTCATAACTTGCGAAGCCACCGTTGGGGTTTTGCAGAGTCAATAGTACATCAATCGCATCGAACATGCGACGTTCCGAGACCCGTTTTGGCGTGAAGCTAGAGTGACTGTCAAATATCAATCGGCAAAAAGAAATGGATGCGTACTCGAGGTGGTTTTGAAGATACAAGACAGCTTTTAGGCCTTCACCGGTACAGTCACTTACTGTATATCCTTGCTCTTTCGTACTGCAAGAGCTCTCGTCAGGCTAAACGACAGAAAAAGAAACCGGAAAACATTACCTAAAGCCCCACGCACCCTTCGTTGTGTGACGATAAGATGTATGATAGTGTTTGGGATTGTCTCGAATCTGGGCCTTGTCAAGCCACTCCAGCGCCTTCAAAAGGCTCTCCCTGTTTTCTTCTTCGTACGCCAGTCCGGTCTCGACAAGCGCCTGAGTGATAAACCCAATATCCCAGAGCTGACTTCCATTCGTTCCACAGGCCATCATACCATCCTTTCCAATCCACATGAAATCGTGGCGCTTGATCTCATGTTGCTTGTATGCATCACTTTCATGTCCTTCGCGATGCACACGAGCAATAAGATTGAACATTTTGGAAACGGGGCCAAGCGTCTGATAGCCTGTATTTTCGTCTTCGAGAACGATCAATTCGTAAGCCCTTTCGACGCCTGCATTACGAAGGGGAGGGATGACGCAGTGCTCGTAGCTTGAAAGCACGACATTGATCGCATCGAACAGATGAGAATGAGGAGCATACAGATCGGCTTTGCAGACGTTGTTGCGTTGATCAGGCCAGTAAATAGAATAATAGTCTTGAGGGTAAAGTTCCTGACGTGACCTCAAGCTTCAAAATGGTGTCGGCAATTCTATGTACTCAACTTACCTGTCTCAGAGCTATGATCAAGTCGTTTTCTTCCATTCTGAACCTGACTCCATAGAGGTAACTCATTGGAACATAGACTGTTCTCGTATGTATCCACCAACGGTGAGGGTGGAATGGAAGCCAATCTGGAAGAAGCCTGTTTAGGAATTTGCGAGTGTCAGAAGTAAGTTCGGCTGGATCACAAGTGACACACCAAAGTTCAGGAGGCACAGGGTTATTTCCTTCCCAGTCATAAACGTTGAGGATGGACAACCAAAATTTTCCCCATGCAGGAATGGCACAGGCGCCACCTGAAGGCAATTGATTGAATTACTTACACGAAAAACGCGTGAAACAAACCTAGTTTGTGCAGAGTCGCGCGGGCTCTGATCATTACAGGGTGATCAGCCGCGACACCGAGAACACGTAGAGCGGCATAGTTTAGCCCGGTCCCAAACACGGTTGAAATGCCCTCTACATGGCTTAACTACCTTCAGCCAAGGAAATGGACCCAATCAAAAGAAACAAGCTCACATGCCCCAACCACCGTCTTCTGGGTGGGCACGATTCATCACATAGCGAATCATTTCTAGGCGTTCCTGTTCCGTGAAAGTCATGCCAGAGACATAAGATCCAATAACAAATCCAGGAAGAAGGAACATGGGGCCACCATATTCTCCTGCCCAATGACCATCGTGAGACTGAAGGTGCTTATAGAAAGTGTAACCATTTCGCGCAGCTTCCAGAGGTGTTTTTGCTGGAGGAAGAGAAGGAAGATTCTAGGTGTACATTGAGATAAGGGACATAGGGTAGAATTCGACCAAGGTCATACGAGATCCAATCCTAACCAAAACTTGTCTACTGAATTCTGAGGCCATGCTTCGCATTCCTCGTCAGTATTGAGGTAGTGCCAGGTGTGCCTGCCGCCATCATTAACGAGCAGCCTCCATCTAGAGTAGTCTGTGAACGGTTTGGAGATGTCGTCGGGGATTTTAATTGGGTTGTACATTAAAGAGCAACTATTATCATACGACACTTTAAATTGTTGACCCATTTGGCAATCGAAACAATCATGGCCTTGTGAAACAAACAGAGGCAAACATCGGCCTCCATCCAGCCATGTCGTTTCGAGATCTGAATGTGGTCATTATTGAGACTGGCAGGACAAATGTGCGCGCAGGACTCGGCCTACACGATCTCCTCAAGACTCCCTCTGTTGTGTGTATATTGACTTTCAGAGAGTTTTGTCTTTTAAAATCATCATATCTCCAGGACATCCTTGCACGCGTCGGTTTGCGAAGAAGCGCGTCAGGCGAACACCTAAATAGATCACAGCAGCCAATCCCCCCTGGAGAAAATGTTCCAAAGAAAACCATCGATGACTCAAGCCGTATCTCATCCCTACCCCAGCACTCCGAGCCCAACGCATCTGTAAACGACTATTTGGTTGGCTCTGCTCTTGACGAAGCCATTGCCGCAGGACAGGACGTCTCTATTTCCTGGCCATTTGCAGACGGTGATGTGCGCGATTGGACGCAGGCTGAGGCAATCTGGTATGTCGATGTTTTGTTCGCGAAAATATCTTGTTCAACCCTTGACAGGAAATACCTGCTCTTTAACCAACTGCATCGGAGACGTGTTCAAAACGAGTCTCCCGTGATTTTGTCTGTATTCCCTGGACTCGCAAGAAGCACGTACGAAAGGATATGCCAGATCTTCTTTGAACGGTTCAACAGTGCCGGCTTGGCAATCATTGAGCGCCCTGTTGCGCAGATGTACGCCGCAAACAGCCTCAATGGTGTCGTGGTGGACATTGACGAGGATAAAGTTGACATAACGCCTATTTCTGACGGAACTACGCTCCACCACCCACGAATAACTATCCCTATTGGAATACGCGACTGCCAAAACTACCTTGTACACTTACTAAAATCCAACCAGTCCGTTGTGTCGACACTTTCTCCTCCTGACAATCCTCTGGACCCCGAGTCGCTCCACTCGACATTACTAGAATTTGTTAAACAACTCTGCACTGAAGGTCATGTCAAAGTCCCATCAGACGGCGAGACGGCTGTGGTGGAAGATGATGGTGTGACCGATATTGCAGCTATTGTTATGGCAGGCAAGGAAAAGGCCGTCATTGAAAGTGGAATGAAAAAAAAGGCGAACGCAAAAGCGTCAGCTGCCGAGCAAGCCCGTGCTCGCGAAATTGAGGCTCTGGACCTTCTCACCGTGCAATTCCGCGAACATTCGTTAACTGTGGGCAAGGAAAGGCACCGCTTGTGCGAACCTTTGTTTGACCCGAAACTGTTGCATGGGGTCTCTGGCGTTTCTCCCTTACTGAGCGCATCGCCCCGGCTGCCTTTGCAGGAAGCGGTTAGTATTGCAGTAGGCCAGGTGGATGTTGATCTGCGGCAGTCCCTGTGGGCGGGCCTCTTCGTCACCGGAAACCTCACAAGACATGTGAAGGGTATGTTCTATCGAGAAACTACTGAGATGATTTGACGAAAATTGTTTCAATAGGAATTGGAATTGCACTTCAATCTCGGGTGGCGCCCTTTGTCGTGACTCCCGATCTGCAAACAGACGTTCAACCTCGATATGCCCGCGTTTTGAGCGTACCAGAATATTATCCGGAATACCGAGATACTGGAAACGGCTTAGCTTGTTTCTTGGGATCGAGCATAGCAGCGAAGGTGCGAACGACCTCATCTCAAGTGCTCTACCTAATGGTTTGGTTCCAGATCATCTTCAACGACAGCGGTGGAAGAAATTATGTCTCCAAAGCAGATTATTCAGCACGCGGTCCCCACTCTATAATAGAGATGTCACCAGCACTGCTATGATCTGAATGGACATTGATTCTTGAATACTTTTTACGCGAGTGAACAAACAATGGGTCGTTTCATGAGTACATACATCATATTATAGCATCATTTACATAGGGGTATGCGACGTAGACTCATGCAGCGTTGCCCTCGGCGAAGTTGAGGAGATCAGAGTCACCAGGGTCAGTGACGGTCATGACACTGTAAATTCACGAATTAGAATCTCGTGGTGTTCAGTTAACATTACAACCAGACGCACCCAACACGGAAGAGTTTACCGGCCGCTGTGCCGAGAGCGACGTTGGTACCGGCAAAGTGGTGCACGGTAGTTTTTGACAACATGGCATAGTACTCCAGTTCAGATTTACGGAGAGGAGGGCAGTTGCCAGCGATCAAGACGAGCTTGGCTAAGAAAAGAAAACAAAAAGAAAACATATTCGTCAGCCCAAGGGACCTTCTCAGCCTCACGCTCCAGTCCCCGAGAGGTGTTGAATCGATCGCTCACCTTTGCCATTGCGCATCTGCTTGAGAGCAGACTTGTAGCCGAGGCTGTACTTGCCCGACTTGACGACGAGGGCGAGTCTGGCCGAGATAGACTCGGAGGACTTTGCTGCCTTGGATTTTTTGGTAGGGGCCATTGATTTTGTCTGTGTCGGTGGCGGCGGTGAGCTTGAGGACGGCGATGGCCTTTCAAATTTTGCCCAGTCAATCTCTTCCACCGAGTGTCTGTACAGTTCCACAAATAAGGTTCAGTCTCCGAGCTCAGATGTGCACGTGACTGGTGCGACGCGTCTGCTCAATAAGTACTCAGGCGCGTTCCGCAGAATTTCGTCGATTTAGAATGTATCTGTCGACTGTCCTCTCAATTAGAACATGCTCAAGATTACCAACACACTTCGCTCTCAGTCCGAATTATGTGGTGCTGCAACTATGTACCGGTGTCGAACTCGAAAATTAACCTTGCATAATACAGGCCGTAAATGTAAATTAGTCGTATGAGATTACATGCGGATTGTCATATAAATGAATTTTAAACAATATAAAGTCCGGATACCAGCCGAGATCAGCCCGTGGTATACAGTGAGAGCCCCTCAAGAAATATCCAAGGCGCTTTCGGTGTAGATCTCAAAGAAAGTCCTAAATCACCAGGTCTCTCCATCGAAACGTTCCAAGACGGCGGTGGCGTCCTCCACATCTTTTTGAGCTTTCTTTCTCATGTAGAAGATGGGACAATCTTTACTTGTACATAGAACATCCTATCCAGTGCAAGAAATGAGATGCTGTACACTTGGATACGCCATTGAGAGATCGACGTACCTGATGCAGAGAGCCCTGACACCTCTGACACTGTGTCCACAGCCGCGAAAAGCGTACTTGAAGTTCCGAAGTGGTCATGACCTGTTTTTGGTACAGTTCCCCGATTCTTGATCTACAGTTGTTACACACAGCACCATCTTCTGAAGTTTCTGATTAGAATAACCCAAGTTCATATCGAGCAAAGCACTAGCTCACTTTTCACGCTATTGTTAGCTCGTAGCGGAGTTTTGCACCCAAGGCAAGTGACAGTCTTCACAGCAAATTTCATCAAGCCACCGACTGTTGGTGTTGCTATCTGTATAGTCCGGGTGTGGTCACCCGAGACTTTTCAAGAGTCAGGAGGTAATGATAAGACAAGAAAAAACGCCGCCCACGGAGAGATGCGGCCTTCTCGCCCAGAACTGGCTCGAAAATCCTCATAAGGGGTTTTGAAAGCTGATTTTCAAGATAGTATTTGGTATCGATGGGCAAGTTATTCTCGAGCACGTATAGGGGGTCCTCGGATTTCTCATACGCTGCCGCACCTGGTGAATCAAAGTTAGCGCTGGTTCAAAAGAGTAGGGATCTGTGCTATCGACCTTTAATCCCCTTTATGATGACATAGGCCACACGATCTCCCAGGGCAGGCGCAGAACCAGCGTCTCGCTGCTTCATTCGTTCTGCCAACTCCACGTGAGCTTGCTTCGCAGCATAATCTGCATTGTCATGATCAACAGTGCGACACAATCGGAAATTATCGAGAGACTAACCGCTTTTCGCTAACGCCTTGGTTATCACAAGCTGTGACATATCAATTTTGTTCTGCAGAAGATCAGAGATTATTTGTTTCGTGTACCTAAGTTCGACATGAGAAAACAGTTCAATGAACTCAACAAAAAAGACATACTCTTCGGCGCCCTTCACATCTCTGTTAATCAACATCTTGTGCAAGCATGTCTCAATCACAGTTGAGACGAGCCGACAGTTATCTCTCCGCACTGTTTCAATACCCTTTGAGTCCATTTTGTCATACTTATCAGGCCGCGTCCAATAAAGTCCTGCATAGCGTTTCTTGCTGATGAGCAAATACGGGAAGTACACCTTCTCGAACTCCAGCTTGATGGGTTTCACGAATTTAGTCGTCACGAAATCCGCAGCCTCTTGTCCTGATTGAGATAACATGAACGATTACATGGGTTAACTTTACTGGAAAATCGGGATGTTACCTAGAGCCATGACAGTGGGGAGATCTGTCGGTCCAAATCTGACCATGACGGAGTCTGTGTCACCATAGACAATCTCGGCGTTGTGCGAACGACCATTAGCAATGCAATATTCAGCCTCTACTTCCTGTATGATAGATTGAGATGAAACGTAGAATAAAAATACAGACGAGAGCTGAGTCAACGCACCTGTTTGGTTTTCTCAATCATTTGCCGTCCATAAGATGTGACACTAGATGAAATAGCTAAACAAGGCAGCTTGCCAATGGTGGCGCCTGTGAAGCCGTATACAGAGTTGGCGCTAATCTGTTGAAACTTCAGTCAGCGGATTCATTAAATTAAAATGAACCATCAACGATAACCTTCAGAGCTAATTGACGCCCATCCAGCACAGCCCGTTTGAAGGGGTCTTTCTCGTTCTTCAGATCAGCTTTGGCTCGTTTACGTGCAGATATCAAATCTTCTAAAACCGTTGGGAGAAGACCCTTCCGTCTTGACGCTGTCACAAACATGTCTGCAAATATCTTTGTGAACAGCCTCTCAAGAGTCATCAGCAGCTGGACACACCATTGTTTGGAGTCTGGATATAATCAACATCCTTGACAAGTTTGAGGCGCTCGATCGTCGTCTTGTCCAAAAGTGTTGTATAGCACAGGTTGTGGGCCATCATAATCGAAGGATACAGAGAACTAAAATCCAGTGTTGCAATGGGAACGTCATAGTACCCTTTCTTAGGCTCGATGACAGTAGCACCCTCGTATTGTTCGTCGGAGCCTGTCAATCAACGTCAGCGATAGAAGACAATCAGAATCATGGATCGACGTCTCGCCTTCTCCTTTGAGTGCGGGGACGATATAGCCATCGGCATTTGCCTTACGAAACAGTTGCGAAAGGACTTTGATAGATTGACCTCGAGAGAGGAGATAATTGAATGGAACACCTGTGACACGGGCCATTTCAATGTAGTTGACGAGACACATGAGCTTGTCCAACAACCGTTGAGGTAGATATGCATCCTAAACATGGAATCAGGGGTATTCTGCCCAGCAAATGTGCAAGAACAAACCTTTAGACAGTAGACAGCTAGACGTCGCCGTGATTCTGGTGTACCATTTTGAAGCTCCGTAATGACGGAATGATGTACATCTTCTTTCTGTTCACCGAGAAATTGGGCGCAGACAGAGTTGAGAGTGTAACTCCGCAATTTGTGTTCTCTCTGCATGAACTGTAACACGTCGAGCTGCAGACGTCCGTCAAGAGCCGTCTCCTTGGAATCACGTTGGCCGTACGCCTTGGAAGAGAAATGAGTATTCTTGACTTCTGTCTTGACATCTAACGATTATCAAGAACGACAATCAAAAACTGTAAGTTAGAAGCAAGTGAGCCGACGAACTCCTTAATCTTCCGAGGAAGGGAAACCTAGTCGCTTTTAGGGCTTTGGCTCTGTCCATAAGATACGGAAAATCAAATCCAGCGATGTTGTACCCAATGACGACATCAGGGTCAACTTCCTCCACAAAATCGCGCCACGCTTGAAGCAATTTGGCTTCATCGTTGAAAGACAGGACTTGGGAGCCAACGATATGGGAACAGGTGTTGAGAGTGAAGATATTACGAATAAAGGGCGTTTGTTCCCCTGAAAGATCCGTAAGTACCGATCTCGACACCAACGATGGATGTACAGACATACCCTGCCGTGTCACCATGTTTGCAATTTGAATAACAGGGTCCGTCTGAGGCTCAGGGAAGATGCCCTTCCGGCCTGCGCACTCGATATCAAAGCTCAATATCCGGAGAGGAGCAATTTTGGACCAGTCTCCTTCCGGTGCATGTGATATGAAGCCATCCCATCTGGACAGTTGAGAAAAAAGACAACAGTTCAAGGTTTCAAGGCTTCATACCTGACATTGAACTCGATCTGGCAATGAGATCTCTTTTTGTCGCCAGACAGTAGGTGGTATTTCCCTGCTGGGACCTCTATCCAGTTCATACCAACGACCTACGTTCGACATGTAAGAACGAGAATAGAGTCATGACTGATTTTACCTTCAATACCTTGGTATCTATCATAAATCGCAATGTGTACGCGATGTTGCTCTCAAAAGTCGCCACCACATCCGAGAACAGGCCTCGGAAACGACATTCTCCACGTTCAAAGATGCGTAATTACCATCCAATCTGTCAGCCTGAGGAATGTGCAATACTTCTGAGATTTACTCATCTCGGACTTTGGGCAGACTTCGCGAGTCTGAAATGGTAATCTTCAAGAACGGTATCCAGTCATCTCCCCGATATCCCCAAAGGCTACGCTTCTCGACATATTCTATTCTGACAACTGGATCGCCTGCTACGAGATTCTAGAAGTCGTCAAGTCAATATTAGCTTGTAAGTTCTCAATATCAGCATGTGACGAACGTTGAGCTCCTGTCGAAATGGGATGATGTCCTCTCTCTCGAAACCACGCGGAACGGCGATGTAGAAATATGGCAGAAAGTCTGTGATGTGAGCCAATACGCTGTGACCGGCCTAGGGAAACGTCGTGAGCACTTGCTTGGCTACGGAGACGAGCTGGAACATACTTCTGTCACACCGTACATCCTCAATTTTGTTGGCCCACCACCCTCTTGTGATTCCTCAACATCAATTTGTTGGAACACTTTGTGAAATAATGAGTCCCTCGTAACATTAAAGCCGAGGAGAGCATACCAATCTTGTCCTTCTTCTCATTCAATGGTGCTAAATACGGTCTGGCCCAGCTGTCGGAGCCACCCTCAGCGACTGTGCGGACCCATAAACCCAGTGCATGTTTCCATCAAAGCAAGTGGAGCTCACTGTTTCCATCTCCAGCCTCGTCCTTTATCCTTTGTAGGACGTCAGCAAACGAGGACTCTGTACCTTGCGAGCCTTGGAAGGATGCTGAGGGGCCGAGCTTGCGACGTTTCGTTGCAGGCTCAGAAGCCGCATCGGCTTTTGTGCTGGCATACCGAATGAGGTAAGTTCGTTCAGTTTGACGCGTTGCGACACGTACCGGGCGCGAGAGAGTGGCTTGTTTTCCTTGGAGGAAGATGATACTACAGGCATAATGAACTATTGGAGAAGAAGTAAGTCACGCTAGATCGTCCTTTGTCGTGGCCACTAGAGAAAGGGGAAGTCCTAGCACGAAGGCAGCGCGTCAACGATGAATGCAAATCACAGCAAATCACCGTGACTTTCCTCAGCGCGTTGTTTGGCTCAGTTTGATTTGCACACGGCGCGTCGGCAATCCGAAGTATCAGTTACATACTATTTAATTTACAACGAAGTGGGTACGAGCAAGCTCGATGATTAGACAAAAAGGTAAAACACCACACATATCACTTAAAAGTTCTCTGAAGATGGCACATGAGCGATGAATGTTTCAAGAAGGGAACGACAAGCCTTACCCTTTCCAAAGAAGAACCTTGTACCCTTGGGCTCCGAATACTTATTGGACATCTGGTGCAGCGTCTTCGACAGCGCCGCAGGCCCACAGAAGAACTATATCGTGGATGGGAGTAGATCATAAGCAACTGTCCACATTAAAGCACGCAGAACGCCGGCAGGCGCCGACTCACCACCCCGACATCCGTCTCCCTATGCCTCTCTCTAACCGCCCCAAACACCCTCTCCCAATTCGGCCTCCCAAAATGTGTCGGCGCCCTCAACCTTGTAATCGCATCTTCCTCCGCACCCACATCCTGCACAATGATATTCTGCATGTCGTCCTCGCGCACTTTTGCGGTGAGGTATATGCTGATCTCGATCCGGTTCTGCGTGTCTTGTTCTTCGATCGCTTGGAGGAGAGAGTGGAACCAGGAGGCGGTGCCAAAGTCGCGGATCACCCAGGTAAAGTAGACCTGGGGAGGCATGGTGAGAGGGGGGGTTAGGGGGATGGGAGGGGACGCACCTTGGAAAGACGTGTAGGCTTCGAATTGTTAAAGTTGTTCATGCGGTACCATATCGTCTTGAGAATCCTAGGAGAGGAGTTTGTTCAATCAGCTCCATGCAAAATCAAGAAGCCACCTACGAAGCGAACGGCGTCACCCCAATCCCCGCCCCAACCAACAGCACCGTCTCAAACTTGAAGAAGTCCTCGCTCGCGCTCCCGAACGGCCCGTCGACCATCACGCGCGGCAAGGTGCGGTTTAGGGGCGGGTTCGTCGCGGTGCCGACGACTTTGCTGCCTGCCCCATCGGCTGATTTCTCCTTGGAGTCGAAATCGCATCCGACGGCCTTGGCGAGCGCACGCGTAAAGTCGCCCACAACGCGGATGTGTACCGATATGTAATCTTCCTCGGGCGCACTACACATTTCGTCAGCTTCCTTCATTCAATTAAAAGAAACACAACCACTAACCTTGTCAACGTAAACGGATGCCACTGGAAATACGACACCTCGGGGCAGGACAAGAAAATATACTGTCCCGCACGTGTCTTGATTTTCTCTTTCTTTATTTGGAGCTCCATGACATTCGAGGGGTGCTGGATGACTTTGGAGATGTACGTCCGGTGGCGGGAGCGGATTTCGCGGAGGACGCGTTCGAAGACATAGATGACGCCACCGACGAGCCAATAGCGCTGCCATGTCCCCAATGTCAATAGCAGCAGTAGGCAACAACAAGTGAATCGCACGCACCCAAAAGACGCCGATAGTATTAAAGGAGCAATACGGCGGCCTATCGGGCTTGATCATACAAAACATCCCATGGAGCTGCCAACACGCGAAAAACGGAATGAACAAATGATGACTGTACCAAAACCTCTCGAAATGGGCTCTCCTCCTCTTCTCCATCGCAAACCACACCATCACGGCCAGACACGCCGTCATAACCCAACCGGTCGCGCCGGGACCCGTAGTGAAATTCGCCGCCAAAAAAGCAAGGACGCGTTGGCCGGTGGTGGTGGCGGAGGTGTCGGCCATCGCGAGCTTGGCGAAATTGACCATGTGGGCAAGGATGTGGATGATGGTGAAGACGACAATAGACCAGGCGGTCGCTTTGTGCAGGAGAAGGTTTTTGTCGAAAGGGATGAAGTCGTTGAGAGGTGTACGGCGGAGAAGAGAGACGAAGTTACGGCAGATGGGGAGGAGGATGAAGATGACGTCGACGTGGAGGACGAGGGCGGCTGTGCGGGCGATGGCTGGTCGGGAGGGTGAGGAAGAACTCGAAAGACGGAGAAAAGACACGCACGGTATGTAATACCAAACGTCTGACGCGCATTCACAGAATTATCCTTTAACTGATAATTCAGAAACCCCAGCACGGCGACCAACAAATGCAAAAAGATCCACACGCCAAAGAACAGCCGGCGCCCGCCCTCATTGATCATCCACAGATCCAGCCTCTCCTTGAACGTGCTGGGCTTCTCCGGGGCCGAGCCCATCGCTGAAGAAGAGAAAGGGTAAGCGGAAGAGGTGTTGGAGCGCTGCAGACCCTGGAGGCGCCGGCGCTCGGTCTTGTTGCGCTGGAGGTATGTGGGGAGGGACCCAGAGTTGGAGGGGACGTCGGGGTGCGCATCAAGCGCGTTGGTGTAAGTGTATGGGGCGTTGCCGTCAGAAAAGTCGAGCCCAGATGAGCGTTTGCCGTAGGGCATGGTGGTCTACGGGCAGTGCCAGAAGATTAAAAAGAAAGAGAATGAAGAAGGAAGGGGACCGGCCAGCTGGTCGTGGTGAAGGGAACGAAAAAAGACAAGACGAGGGGGAAAGACAAGGCGAGTGGGAAACAAAAGACGGCTACGGCTGTCCATTTCAGCAGCTTGATGAAACGTTGCAGTTGACAATGATCGTTGCGTGCCGAACATCGGCTATCTGATCCACTTGATCCTTCTATATATCCCAGGCTGCCTTGCGCCTCGACGAGCTGTGAAACACACTGTCAATGTTCGATATCTAACAACAATCAATCCTTATTGTACCGCAAACAAACCACTCTGACAGTATCAAGCTCCAGGCCAGTGATCTTGGCACTGCAGCCCGTTTGGCAATATTCCCAAAAGTCCTCCAACCAATGTCATCGCAGCCAGCGGGACCGCACTCGATGTCCACGACTAGTTCAAGATGATAGACATCATGATCAGTGCGCAGCAATCACTCGTCACGCACAGCAAACAACTGACTTGTGTTCGCCTCTGGGATTGCTGAAATTAAGCGTGGATAGCATGTCGCCACTGGGGCCCACACGTAACCAGATCATAATCAAGCGGTACTAATTTAGATATACATGCTGCTTTCGTACAGATGGTCTATGCATTAGTAGATTGTCATTGTCCCTCTTCAAAGAAAGTGTTCCCTGAGGATGCGGAGAGTATCGTCAGGGTCTTTCACAGAATGCCCTATAGTGCGCGGATCAGTGAAGATCTCATGATCATTTCCTCCCTGTGGCATTTGTATGAGTGAATCTTATGGCGTTCAAACAGGACACTAAGATCTAACCTCGTAGGTCTTGTCTCCGAAGAAATGGATCTCTTCAAATCCTTCGTCTTCTACGTGCTTCAATGCATAGGTCTTGTCCCAGCCATGAGGGAAGACGTCAAAGGATATTTGCCCGCCAATAGCAAAGGTCAAGCCATAATCGGCGAACTTCTCCTGGAGGACTTTGACAAAGGCTGCTCTGATCCCATGTACCTACGTCAAATATTACAACGCGCCAGGCAGGTATTTAGTTCCCATACAGACCTGGTCATAAGCTTGGAACTCGAGGCGCTCAGCAATGCTGCGGAACTAATGAGTTGAGAATCGAATAAATGCGAAATAATACTGGTACGTTGCATTGCGACCGATAGGGCTGACATTAACCATTCCGTTTCTAAATTCAATAAAGGTCCCACTAACGACAGGAGAACAGTGTCGGCGGTAGGATGAAAATGCGATGAAACGAACACCACATACCGTTTGATGGGTATGTCTAGATCGGCGATATAATGAAGGACAAAGTTAGCCAGCTTCTTATACTTCTCCTCGCCGAGGAACTTGATGAAGGACTGGGATGCAAGTTGTTTGCCAAGCTTATAAGCTGTAAGACCATTTTCCGCAAATCCATAGTCAAAGTCGTCCAAAGCTGTTGATACTGATCAACGGACGCGACTCAGAAATGTGCCTTATTGCCCGAGGCTTACCGTTCCTTCCATTGACTGAAAGTTGCTCAGATATTTTGGCAAGATCTGAGCCACCGACAAAGCCAATGACTGCCTTTTTTCTCAAGTCGCGCAAGGCTTCAGCCATCTCATCCGATGCGCTCTATCACGCAGTTGTCAAGACTCAATTTGGGAGGATCGGCTCGATCGCGTACCTGACGGGCAAGCGAGAGCGTGCCATCGACATCGAATAAGAACAACTTCTTCTGCGGGCGATCTGCGAAAACGGAGGAAACCATAGGTTCGGTAGAGGACGGAAGCAAGTCGCGTCAACGTGGATGGTTGACATGAATTTCATCTCAAGGAACGTGTTGTACGATCTCCGGATTCCGCTTCGAGAGATCCGAGCGCAACCCTTTTTCAATGACACATCTTGACTTGACTTGACTCGGTATAACTTGCTCATATAGAGAACTCACGAACAAGATACCCATAATGTCTCAATATCACGTCTACTCCCTCCCTGTGGAACTTCTCGATACTCTGACACCGCGGAACCTAATCAACGCATCACAACCCCCAAAACCTGCGTCACCTGAGCCTCCTGAAATTGCTACATCTACTAGCGGACCACGGACTTGCAATATATGTCAAGGAGCTACTTTTATACTTTTAGAAGATCAACGTGCCCATTTCCGATCTGACTGGCATCGCTACAACGTCAAGACGCGTCTCGCGGGCGGGAAACCAGTCACAGAGTCTGCATTTACTCAGTTGGTTGATGGTGCGTCTCACTTTCATTCAAGTCCTTTGGACTGTAGCTGATTGCACCCAGCCCTGGAGGATTCGCTCTCTGGTTCCGAATCATCTTCTGACGAGGGCGACTCGTCAGAATCCGATACTGTCAATAACCTCGTTAATAAGACGAAACAGAAAACTAGATCACCATCTCCCGACGAAGACCGAACACGAAATGCCCCTCAAACCGCCCTGACATGGTTCCATTCTCCTCCGTCCACGCAGATCGGTATATACAAAGCTCTATACTCCGATCCCAAAGATGCTTGGAAATATCTTGACGAATTGCGAGAGATGCAACGCAGTCCTGAAGAAGGAAGAACATGGGCTATGTTCATGGTTGCAGGGGGCCATTTTGCTGGTGCAATCGTGCGGGTAAGCCGGCAAGAAGAAGTCGAGGATGCGGTGGGGAAGAGCGGCAAGAAGAAACCACCCAAGCCAAAAGCCGATACAGAAGTCCTTCGCCATAAAACTTTCCATCGTTATACCAGTGCGTTTATTAGTTCAGCCTTCTTATTTTCTCCATCATAATAATCGCCTTCTACTTAGCACGAAGGAAGCAAGGAGGTAGTCAATCTTTGAATGATAACGCAAAAGGAAATGCGAAAAGTGCTGGCGCATTGCTGCGCCGTTATGGAGAGCAGTCTTTGCGTGATGTACGAGAGAGTTTTTATCATTCTTACTTCCACTGACTCCTTAACTAGGACATTCGCAATCTATTGCTAGAATGGCGTGAGGAGATCGATGCCTGCGAGCGCATTTGGATTCGAGCTAGCGGATCTAATCGTAAGATTTTCATGGGATACGACGACGCTGTAATACCAAAAGGAGACGAGCGTCTAAGGACTTTCCCTTTCCCTACACGACGCCCAGTACGTGACCTATAGTTTTCTTTTTCAGCTTGGCTAATTCAGACCATTTCAAGACACAATCGGAGCTTGCGCGCTGTCTGCTCGAGCTAACAAGGGTGAAGGTCACACATTTCACCGAAGAGGCCCTACGAGAACAGGATGAGGCATATATCCAGACTTTGCCAAAGCCTAAACCTGTTCCTGCTACACCTGTGCCCGAGCCCGAAAAGCCAAAACCCTTGAAACTAACAAAGGAAGAAGAGTCGTTGCGAGAGAAATGGTCTCGCCTCCTCGAGATGGTTACGAAGGGCCGTCTCGAGCCTTTGAAGGCATTCTGGGACCGTGAGGGCTCAAACATTGGTTCCATAGATGCACGCATACCTGAATGGACTGGAGAGCGGAGAGCCACCCTCCTCCAGGTCGCCACACAGGCAGGTCATGAAGAACTCATTCACTGGCTTCTCGAGGAAGCGCGTGCGGACCCTACCATTCCCGTCCCGAATCCCAAACTCGATGACCCTGACGATGCCGATGACGGGGGTAACAGATCAGACGCATCTGACACACCAAAAATTCTACCAAAGGGTTCGCGGCGGACCGCATATGATCTTGCGCGCTCAAAAAACATACGAGACGTTTTTCGGCGCTGTGCAGCTGCCCATCCGGATTGGTGGGACTGGCTCGGGGCGGGGCGCGTGCCTAGTGTGCTGAGCCGGCAGATGGAACAAGTACAGGAAGAGAAGAAGAAAGAGCGGAGAAAGGGTTTGAAGGATAAAGTCAGGGAAAGAGAGGCTCGGGAGAGAGAGAAGGAAAAAGAACAGTCGTCTCCCCCGCCTGTGCAAGAGGCACCGAAGCCTTCGATACCACATTCCAACTCCATGTCCAATCGATTGGGAGGGTCTTCTGGTTCTGGTCAAGGTGTAGCAGGGCTGACACCCGAGATGCGTGCTAAGGTTGAGAGGGAACGGAGGGCAAGGGCAGCAGAAGCGCGGATGAAAGTTCTAGGTTCACGGTAGATTGACTGACCATCTATTCCTTTTTAAGTATGGTCAATCGGGCCTGCTCCGGATGTGAGATATATACGTGAGTGAACTACTCATGTCATATATATATCCAGTAAGCTCAGATACGTAGCTGTAGCTTCAACGCTATTTGTTGAAGTGACATCATGGCACTATCAGATTTATGGCATAATTAAATTATGGTTCATCGCTTAAAATTCTGATTGTTAAAGGATTGTTATTGATCATGAACTCGTACAAAGACTAAAGATGGGTGCATAATTTGACAGCGTAATGAATACATATAATATCCTGGATTACAACAATTCCCAAATCGACCATGTGCTTGCGTTCAGGAAACGGACGGCTTCGAAAGAAAGCTGGTTACAGGTCTCCCTCAGGCTCACATTGTGAACGACGAGAAATGCTGATAATCTTGACCATAGTGAACAGAACTCTCGGGTTTCTTGAAGCATGAACAACCTGGAGCATGGGACTGATAGGGGGATATGGGTTGGATAGGGTAGGGGTAGGGGTAGGGGTAGGGTAGGTTGAGGCAGCACCGTCACTTGAACTTGAACCACTGGAGCACAATACACAGGCGAATTGCAATACATTCCTTGTGGATCGTGGAGACAATCATCGTACGAGGAAGTCGCTGGAAGATGGTGTGAGACAGAGGAGTAGATTCCGAATATGATACAGGCCGCATAGACAGATCGAGTGTCTGCGAAAACTGCAGAACCTCGGACATCAGAGGGACGAGGCATATGCGAACCTTGCATGTCGACAGACAACTCGACGGTCCGAGCTAGTATGTCCAGCTAGTAGCCTCCCAGATTGCCCCGACTGAGACATTGGGAGGAGGGCGTTCAAATTCAGCCTGCAGAGAAAGGGCCTTTTAAGCAATTTACGTTGATCGCCACATCAAGAGAAGCGACCAAAAGCCAGGTGAACGAGCATACAAAAGGCCGGGTGAACGAGCACACAAACCCACATCTGGCAAGGGGCTTTGTTGGCAAGAATAGCAAAGGAAGACAAGAAAAATTTTCACAAAGGGATCGGGGTTCAAAAAAATGAGGCAAATGCAAATGACTCGTGGTCATACTGCCAATCAAGCATAGCATACGAGTCCTTGTGGCAGGGAAATTAGCGGAAGGAGTAGTCAGGACAAGAGATCACGCGCTCAATGAGCCACACTGTTAAGCACAGGAGTCCACATTGACAAGAGGCTCGTGGAAAGAGTAGTAAGGACAAGAGAGCAAAAAAAAATCACAAGAGAATGGATGGCAAAAAAACACGAGCTTGATGAGAAGGCGATAAGAGTAATTTGTGGCCCATTAATATTGTCCTTGCTGCCGAGGACCAAGGTATGTTGGTGGCGTGCAAGTAGAGTGGTCCCGAATTATCAATTTCCCTGAGGCCCAGGTGGTTTGGTTTTCAGAAAGTATAACCGCTGGCTGTATGTAAAGACTTCATGGTTCCACTGTACCATGTTCTGGTTGACCTCACACTGCTTGCCCTGAGTGGATGAGAGCCAGGTTGGCAATTCCGCCCCCCCAAAAGAATCTGAGATAGGGGATCTATCAGTACGAAAAAATGATCAAGGAGCACTACGCGCTTGAGCTTGAGCATCCGATAACCTTCCGAGAAGGAAAGGGAGGTAACAGAGACAGTCATCAGCAAAAATATGAAGCGGTGTGTGCTGAATTAGGGAGGTGAGTATTTTCGTCATTTCCTGCCTCATCTTCTCTTCTTCCCCTTCGGCTTCTCGCTCCCCCCGGTGTCATCGGCCGAGAAAAGGTCTCCGTAGGGTCTTTCAAATCGTCGCGTGCGGTTGATGAATCGGAAAAGGACTTTCACTGCATCTGCGTCACTGAGCAACTTTAGTGCATCTGGTCCTGTGCCTGTGACTTTGCGCATCTCCCCGCGGTGTCTATCATGCGCGTGGCACTCCAGTATGTAGTGCTCGACTGTCTCTGGTGCTTGATGGCATGCGCCGCACTCGGGAGAGTCCTTTCTGTTGAATCGGTGCAGGTATTGATTAAGAGGGCAATGGCCCCTTCGAAGCTGGGTCAGGATGGAAGCGTGTCTCCTTGGCAAGTTGTCTGTGAGCTGTATGTATGATTTCATCTTTGGTGCGGCTGGGTCTATGGCTTGGAGTCTGTCGAATCTGGGTGACTGCTTTATCCGCTGCTCCATCTCTTTTCGCCATTTCTTCTTGTGTTCTGCCAGGACCGCAGCCTTGGATATTTTAAGGGGTTTCCTCAGGATGCCCAGTCTCTTGGTCTCAGTTTTGTCCCCTTCTGCTGCTTTTTTCACTTCCTTGTCCGCCCTCTCGTTGCCTGGGATGCCTTCGTGCCCAGGCGTCCAGTAAACCTCGATTCCTATGCGCGCGTCGATCTTCTTGACCCCTTGGATTCCCTTCAAGACCTCGTCCACCAGGTACCTCGCCGTTCCCCTCCCTGGCACCTCCAATGCCCTCATCCCCACCTAGTTGTCTGTCCCTATCGCTGTGTCCATTATCCTCCCTCTCCCTCTCACTTCTCTCCTCAACAGTTCCAATCCCAACATCTGCCCTATGCACTCTCCCTCGAATACGTGTGCTCCTTGTCTGATCCCAAGTATTTCTGCATCACCTTCACCTCTCTCCGAAACCTCCTGTACAACACCGCCGCTGCACCTATCCTCCCTCCGTGGCCTGACCCATCTGTGTATATTTTTCTATCTCCACCTTGTTATTCATCTCCCTCACTTTTGCCTCCTCTACTGTCCCATCTATTGTCACTCTCACTGAGCATACCCATTCTGGGGGCTGTCATACTATCGCTATTGTCTCCATGCTGTCTGGGTGTTTTCTGAATGCCTTCATGCTGTTTGACAAAGATGGCCGCCCTCCTTACAGGTTTGTACAATGGGTGTGTGTCTGGCATTGATGCTATACGCGCTGCTGCAGTGACGCAAATTCTCTTGATTCTTGTGGGTATGGGCATCAGTCCTGCATAAGCATCCAGTAGATCATTTGGTGTCATCCATAGTGCCCCCAGAATTTGCAGTGTACACATCCTCTGGACTTTCTCCAACTTCTTCATAAACTTCCTCAACCCTTTCATCATCTTCCCGTTCCACTCTACATCTGGTGTATACCACATGTCTGCCACATACATCATACTTGGGACCACCACCACCTCATACATCCTCCTCATGAATGACCCCTTTACTCCCCCATTGGTCTTCACCATCCGCTTTGTCTGTGTCACAACTGCCATCCCCTTTTCTTGCGCATACACTGCATGTTCCCTGAATCGGAGCTCTTAGTATAGGATTACTCCTAAAAACTTGTGGAACACCTCCATCTTGATCCTTAACCTGTTTATCATGATTGTCAGCCTTGTTGCTGGTATCATCTTCTTTCGCCTCTGTCTGTCTGTCTCCCTCCTCATGAACCCCATTCCCACAAACTTCTTCATCTCATACAATGAGTAGTGTGTCTCCACTCATTCACTTGCCTCTCCATTCCTTCCTATCATGTCCTCCACCTTTCTTGCCACCTCCTTCATGGTGTCCCCTTCTGCTGCCATGTAGGCATCATCTGTGAATGACTCCACCAGCTTCCAATCCTTCTCCCTTGCTTCCTTGATCTGCCCTGCATTGTAGAAATTGTAGCATATACCTGATGTGTTGCAGCCTTGGTTGAGCCTGCTCTTCACTGGAATCATCTGTGAGGTGTAGTTGAAGGATATCACTGTTCTCCACCCTTTTAACTTCCTCTTGAACCATTCCACCACTTCTTCTGGCACTCCTCTTCTCCTCATATCTGTCACCAGCACTTTTGGCACTGTGTTGGGGAATTGTAGCCCTGGGGCTATGCAGAAGAACTAACTTGTGGTTCACACAGTAGCTAAATCAGACCGCTGATCGGTATTTGACTAGATACGTTGTGATGTACAAGAAAGTTATCTTAGCTAATATGATATTGGGCCATAAATAATGTCACTCTATGTGACAACTCCTAATATAGTCATTGTGATGTAATGACCCGGTTACATACCTCCCTTTGAGACCAATGAATCGGTCTAAGGCATAGAACAGAGGTGAGGTATGGGAGGTGACCTCACTCTGAGTAAAGTAATGGCCGACAGGCCTAGCATCTCAATGTGTTCTGGTAGGAACGTTCATTGATTGGACTAAGAGTGCACCCCAGCGCATGTCAAGGGCACTGCACCAGATAACTTTACATGAATAGAGCTATTTGGCCTCAGTGGCTTGACTTGAGTTGCAATAACTTGTGGTTACCAATTGGCAACTAGGGTCCAGAACCTGCAGTCTCTGATGGCACTTCTCCTGATTCCAGTGCCATTGTCACATCGCTGGTTGCGCTGTTAGTCGCAGGCTCTTGTGATGCTGGTACTGGTCCCAGTGGGGCTGACAGCCCTGACGCAGTTGTGGCTGCTACCACTGATGACTCCACAGGTGCGATGTTAGTCGCAGTGGGTATCGGCGGCAGTGGGCCATGAGCTGCTGTGTGCTTCCAGAGATGGACCTGATTTGGGTCCATACCAATATAGTGGTAGAGGCCTTTGGCCTCTGGTGATTCAGGTAAGGCATGCTCCTCGTCGCGCTTGAACAATAGACGATAATGATCATCCTTGGAAATCTCCCTCCACCCATCCCATTGAGGGATAGCAGGGGGAGTGCCATAGCGTAACAAGCGCTGATGGCGCTCATTGTCAATCTCGTGGAAGATGTCCAAAGACATTGTAGGGTTATGGAACTGCTGTTCCAAGTAGACCATGCCATAAGTATAGGCATGATCCACCCAGTCCAGCGGAATCCGATTATGCAATAAGACATGTAGAGCGTCGTTGTCTGAGAAGTTTTGTGCCATCTTGTCTGGCACGTGAACCTGTATGAGGTTGAGGTGGGACCCATATTGGGCCACCATCGGCTGGTCCAGGAATGCAGCATTATAGGAGGCCACTGCCTCCCGATACATTCTGGGTCACGCCATTACTAGTGCCAACCGCCTCACCACCACTGGCTTGGCTGTGCTTGTGGCGCAAAGTGCCTGGCATAATGCGAATCCAAACAGGGTTCGCCAATGCATGCGGTATGCAAAGTCAAAGGCGATACCCTGCCAGGTATTCTCTAGTCCTGGCTGTCCAAATATGAGTGCATATTGCACTATTTGTTTGAGGTCGAACAGTTGAGAAGGGTCCGGTGCACGCATGACATGCAGTGCTGTCGTCTCATCCTCCTTTACGTGTGTAAAGCGCATTGGAATGTGTCAAGGTACGACAAAGTCCTTATCTTCTTTGCCCCAAATAGGGCTCTGGAGATCCCTATAGAGGAGATCATACAAGAGTGCCCGCATTGTTTTATCGAGCAGGCTCTCATTGAGTTTTTGTGCAACAAGCAGTAACTCGTTTATCAATAGGTACATGACCACTCGGTCATGGTGAGGAGCGTGCTTGTTAGCATAGTGCTTATAGAGCTGCTCCAGCTCATATGGTGTGCGCAGAAAACCGTGCAGCACAAACTTGTATACTAATGAAGCAGGCATCTTGGCCTGCTGTTGGGAGCTGTATTCGAAGGCCACTGCCCAATTGGCATCAGCCCCAATGAAGATGGCGTTATTGTGTACTGAATAGTACACACAATCGCTAAGTGCTCCTGTGAAGCATGAGTTTAGCCGCTCAACATTGAGCGGCCCCCACACCTTCACTCCTAATCCATCGGGAATGCGTCCAGAGAAATCATTAATTGCCCTA